>OZ010794.1:559165318-559214094 GCA_963932465.1 Maratus speciosus | reverse complement strand
CACTAAAATTTCGACTGGCCATCTTCACACAATCTATCTCATAAAGACACACTGGCATTAAGCTGGAACACTAAATAGCAATTTCTGTCACCGAAGGCTTGTAGAATCAATGCCTTAAAAGAACGGTCAAAACTTTAAACACTTGAAAAACTTTCACAATGTAGATTCTCTTCTCATTAGTGAAAAATATATCCACCTGCCAACAGCAAAGCCACCGGACGACATGTTGAAAAAAAATTCAAAATAGATTAACATTAATTGAAAGGATTCTCTAAAAATTATCTATCTCAAAACTTTAACCACTAAATCCTTTCAAAACTTTAATGTCCATTAAAAAACAAAACATTAATACTATTCTGATATGTCCCCCCCCCCCCCCCCCCCCATTGCAAAGCTCTCTCACAACTCCGCTCATGCTGAGCCATCTGCAATCAAGCAATTCAAATACAAAAGTGGATCAAAGTCACTAAACAGGATTTCCAATGAAAAATTACTTTTATCTTGGGCAAAACAGAAGGCCCATAACCTTGTTATCCAATTAACTAAGGTAATTGGAAAAAGATAGAAAAGGAAGCAAAGCATATTGCACATATGGAACATTTGAGCTGTAACTGTTTGCCCAAAGAAATTTGTCAAACAAAACTGTAGAAATCAAATAATGTGAAGTATGAAATATTCTAGTTAGTATTTTGAAAGAATGACCAAACAGATTTAAAAACAAATAACAATTTTATTAAACAAAATAAAAATAAAACCATATAATAAAAGTAGATGTATAAACAATCGACATAAGTTCTCAAGTTCTCTTAAGCGTCCAATTAACACAAGCACCTAGTATAATACCGTGCAGCGAAACATTACTGTATATCAATGTTTAATCAAAATGAACCAGAGCACCAAAAGCTAAAAACTATTTCAAAGTAAAAATATTAAAAAGAAATCATGTTTAATTTTTACTTCAATTACTTCAGTTCAATTAATTAACTTTAAGTTGCATTAAACTTTAAATAGAAAAGAATCAAACTAACTTTAAAACATTATAAATAGCAGAAAGGTTATTTTCAATTAATCACATTTAATTATCTTTCTCTCCATAAAAGATTTGTCATTTAAAGTCAAGTCAAACTTCATTATATTCAAAAGCTTAATACGAATCTCCAAATACTTCACACTGCCACTAGAAGTTAAAACATTGGAGAACTAAAGCAAACCTTGAAAAGAGACATAAATGAAATCATAAACTGCAGCAAGCCTCTCCAGAGATCCACTAGCGAAATCCGTCTGTAGGATCTCAAAGGAATTGCAAAAACCCCAACATTGCCAGTCTGTAACAACTCCAAGTACCTCGCAGGGACTTCCAGAAGGCGTAGGTCTTGGACCACTATTGCTACGACCGATCTGCAGCGTCAAGAAGGGAAAAACATCCCTGGTCCCTTTTGGAACCAACTTGCAACCCTACAGTTCATAACCCATTTACTAATGAGAAGTTGACTAGATTAATCTCCGCTGACAACATTACTTTAACTAATTGAAACCAAAAAATATCTTTTAAAACAGGAGAAAAAGTTACTGTAAAGAAAAATAGTCTGTTTCAAATAAAAGAAAGATAAAAGTAAACTAACTGACACGTGTTGCCGGTGGCCCGCTTTCTGTACACTGGAAAAAGACTAAAAGATTCGATGCATTTATTCAGGCATATTCTAACACCAAATGCCGTCGTATATTAAACATCCTTCATCCAGCGATAACCAGTACCACGTTGACAAGTCTCCATCCCAAACAAATAAGCCAGAAAATTACATTTAAAACTATTAAGTAAAACTGACACTATAATCTCCTATCGTATCCAGCACTTCACATCCCATCATATCTTAAAACAACAAGCGTAAACAATAGTGACATTATGCAGCCAACATGCAACGAAACGGGGTATCTATATTATAAAGGACAAACATATCTGTGCGTAATGCATACGTCATTTTGCGAATGGCAACACTATGAAATTTGAAATAAAATTTTGGTTTTGCAATTTTCTCTACTGCAAATTTTTACACCGCTGTATAAGGAAAAAAATGCTCTTTTAAATGTAATTTGTTTGAAAGCTATACCTCAATTTATTTTTGAGATATTAATTTTTTTGTTGTTCTTAATACCATTTTTTTTATCGTGGCAACAAAAGTACCCCATTTATATTAAAAGTCATTGTAAGTAAACGGAAAATAGCCGATACTATATCTTTTTGTTGCCATTTTCTCATAAAACCTGAAAAAAAAAAGTTGAAATTAAAATATGGGCTATGTCAAAAATATTGTCTGTTATTCCGTGATAATGACGTCATATGCATACTTTTCTATAGGCGAAGTTTGAAACTGGATTGTAAAAGTACAATGCTTTACCGGATGCAAATGACGTCATTTTATAAAAAAGCGTGTATTTTAATTCTTAATCCTGAATTATGTTTTGTAGAAGTGTGTCATTTTCACAGCCCAGCTGCTGTGAAATTCTTCAAAGGTGTAAATGTTTCACTTTTGAAAATAATGTAATCGAAATCACACACTGATAAAACGCAATGTTTTACAAAAATTTAGAGTGTCTTTATAGAAGACAGGTGACATGCAAATAATAGCGATTTATATTACAGAAATTGATGATTCTCGCCTGGATGGATTTGCTTCGCCGTCGCCGAGCTAGACAAGCAAACAAATAATTCGCGGTTTAAAATAATATCATGTTCCTGAAGTTTTTGCTCAAAATTCACTCGAATAATAAAATTTTAATGCTACTCTTAGGACATTCTACTATAATTTTTATCAAAATAACATAATTTGCTTAATTTAATTTTTCCTAATTTTATACAATCTATATATTTAAAACACAAGTGTATTTTTTACTCATCTTTTCTGATCTTTCTGCTGAACCAATTTTACCAATATATATATATATTTTTTTAACGGAAAGCTCTTCATTTGTAGATGTAATCGCACTATCTGTTTTTTTTTTGTTTTTTTTTATGTATATCCCCTATTTTATATTTTAATTTTAAAGCATTTTATGAAATTTCTTGAAAAGGGAGAAGATTAGATAGATTTCATTATTACAGACAAGAGAGAAATAATGAGGTATTTTTATATTTATTCGTGCTATTTTCTGATAAGAATTCAAAATTGTTGTATAGGGTTTAGTGTCGCAAAATCCCATTAGGAGCAAAATATTATATTAGGGGCATAATAACGGAAAATGACATACTGCTTTTGAAAACATGCATTTTTCTTCATAAGTCTTCTATATTGTTTTTCCTTCTGCATGTGTACTGATACTAAGTTTCAGACACTAGGCGAAATGCTTATTTAAGTGAAAATGAAGTCATATTTAAAAGAAAACGATCATTTTCTTAGATAAAACTAAACATTTTAACAACAAATGCGTCTAAAAAACATAAATTACGGAAACTTTTACTCTGTGGATTTGAGATTAGAATCTCAAGTAAAGGGTGCATCTGTTCACATAAAAGATGTTGCTGACAATCGTGACTTCAAGATTTGAGTTAAAATGATTTTTAAATGATCAAACAAAATGCAATTTTTTTTTAAATTATGAATATTGATATGAGAAGTGCGTTTGCAAATTTTGAGAAGGCATAGAGCCAAGCATAAGAGCCTCAATTGATAACCACATCCTAATAAGTGATCTTTATTATATTTTACTGATTAAGTATCTATATTATAAAGAACAAACGTATCTGTGCGTAACTCTGATGTCATTTTGTGAATGGCAACACTTCATGATCAAATTTCGGTCTTGAAATTTTTGCTACTACAATTTTTTTAATTTTCTGACCATCGTACATTTTCAGTTTTTGTCGCATAGGGAAAAAATTTACTTTCAAATGCAATTTCTTTAAAAACTGTATCTTAATTGACTCATGTATCATATTTTCTAAAATAATTTTTAAGCATGATTTTTTTAAAGTTTATCTTATCATGTGCTGGTTTCAATACATAATAATAATAAACATTTTGCACATAAAGCCACAAACATTTTTCAGCATTTGTTTCTGACTATTTTTGCATAACGAAATTAATACTTCTTTTATAAACAAATAAAACAATAATATTGTAAAAACACAAATCTAACATATTTGTAATCGTACAATGTAAATTGTTAGATCACCAAATAGGATGTTTTTTTTTTTTTTTTTTCAAATGGAATTTGTTTGCAAAGTTCATCTCAGTTTACTGATTGTCTATGCTTTTAAAAACAGTTTTAATGCATGAAATATTTTTTAATTTATCTATATTGCGCGGAGCTCGATTACGAAAGATTAATCCGTTTGCCTTTAAAACAAAATAAAGAGTTCATAATTTTCTTATGGTTAATATTATCCATTTAAAAAAAAATTCCGTTTGAATAAATAAATAAAATAATATAAATAAAACCCAAATTTAACAGACATGTATCAGCTCTGCAATTTTTAGTATTTAAAAGGATGCCATAAGTAGCAAAATCTTGATCAAATAACTCATAGCATGCGGCTAATAAGAAAATATCGCTTTTGATAAATTTCAAAAATTTATTTGATTGTATAATTCGTATTTTTCATATGAAAAATGTTTTTTTAATGTAAGTGGGCAATTTAAAAAATTTACTGCGTATAAAAAAATTATTAGTTTTCAATTTTAAAAAATGTTTTCACCTATATTCTTTAGCCCGGGTATGATCCCCTAGTATGTCTAAAAGAAAAACGAATCTATCAATGAGTTCACTCCTACGATATAAATAGCTCACTCCCCTTGCCGACAACGCCCCCTCACGTGACTTCCAATCACCAAGTCAAACGCCACTTCCGGCATCTAGAACGATCCCGGGAAATGCGGACTAGAGGTCTGCACGGGCCGGCATTTCCAGGCCCGGGACTGGCCCGACTCATAGAGAAAAAAATTCGGCCTGGCCAGATACAAAAATTAAAAGTTCGGCCCGAGCCCGGCCCGGCTCGCGTGAATTTTTACAAAAAATTGATTTTTACGTCGAATTGGTTAAAACTTTGTCTCGTACGAGTTCTGACCAAAAATATTTATCTTAACTTTTTTTTCATGTGTATAATCTTAATTTTTATAGAAGTACCACATGCTGCAATATATATATATTTTTTTAATGAATCTATTTCTTATATGTAAAAGTTTCAGTTATCAATCGTTAATATTATTAATCAATATTCCATGTATAGAAGTGTTAAAAATCTGAAAAATGCTATACAGTAAAATCTTCTAAGACGGAATTGCATAGAAAAAAAAAAAAAAAAAAAAAAAAAAAAAAATGCGTTATAGACAAGTACCCTTCTTAGCAAGTGTAAATGTATTATATATTCTTTTCTCACTTATTAGTATATTCATTTTGCATGGATCAACACGTTTTTCAGTTTAAAACAGGGTTCCGTCATAGGCAGTTTTCCTTTTCACACATTTTACTATATTTTAATACGCGTAGAAATCTACTATTCTTTAAAAATAATAAATTTTAATGTTTAAGTGTAGAATAGTAGCGATTCAAAAATGTATGCATTTTTTTTTTCAAAAAATTTTTGGGCCAGGCCTAATTTAACTGACCTTTAAATGGACCAGGCCACGCTGAGACAATGATTTTTATACGGGCTGGCTCAAAACTAGGACGGAAAATTTTGGGCCGTGAAGACTAGGAATGAAACTAGGCCCGGCTCTGTACAGAAAATTAAGTTAGGCCTGGGCCGAGCCTTCAGAAAAAAGTATGGCCCGGGCCCGGCCCGAGAGCCGTGAATGAAAATGAGCCCAAGCCTGACTCTCGGGCCGGCCCGTGCAGATATTTAATGCAGACCAGTAGCAATCGCCCACTAGAAATAGACACGTGTTAATGAACAAGCAAAGCCATCTGTCAATGGTCATCGTAACTCCTCATTTTACGAGGCTGATCGATCGATGTTTGTTGACAAGCCGGTCGATTAAAAGAGAGAGATTATGTAATGTCGGAAAGAACATGGCTGGTAAGTAAATATAGATGCTCTAGGAAATAAATCATGCAGAAGTGATTCAAGGTAAAAAGTAAAGATAATATATTTATTATCAAGTAATATTTAAACACTGAAATAAAGATAATGAAAAGTGTTTAAATTTAGAAACTTAGATTAATGAAACTTAAATATGTGAATGGTAAATAAAGTATTTATATTTTATTTAAAGACAATTATAAAATTGCTTAAAGAGGGATTATATAAAAATAAGTTAAATAAAATAGATTAAGTTAAATAGGTTGAATGGAAAGATAAGAATAGAAGGGAAATACAAGTATATTTCCTAACAAGAAAAACCCCTCACGGAGGGCACTCCCCCTAGGGCCTATATCCCTCGAGTAGATAATCGGCAGTCAAAAATCAACTGAACTCAACTCCAAAAAAGGGGCCCTTTTTTTTTCAAAAAAGGCACACTTGTACCTTGTTCACAAAAAATATTTTGAACTGGTTTGTTTAGAATCCCTAGAATTTGTGATATTTTCCTGATATCAATTGAATTGCCATGCGGCGGAAGGGAACATGAGGCAGAAGGGTTTAAAAGAGCCGCCGGGCACAAAAAAAAGAAATAAAAAGGGCAGCCGGGCGCTGTGCCCTTGTAAAGCGGCTTAGAGTCAACACTAATGTTTTTGCTCATTACTGAAACTTTGCCATATACGGTTAATTTCTCTGAAAAATTACATCAAAAAGAAGTAAAGCATTGCCATTGAAGAACCCTCTCAGTCCTAACTTTGATATACAGTTTTCTAAAAATTGTTCAGATAAGTGGACTGAAGTTTTTTTTCTCCTCTCCCATTCACAATCACAAAGAGATTGTCAATTGAAAATCTGCCTCATGTTCTGATTTTCTTTGCACATCAAAATATATCTTTTAAAATTAAAATAAAGTATTAACCTGTAACATAGGAGGTGCAGTCGCTGAGACTACATTATGTGGGCTAAGCCTAATAAGATTTTTTAATAAAGTAGACACTATATTTTAAAAATGTCTTTTGTGTGAAACTTTCTTTGAAAACGAAATTTTTTTTGGCTTTCTGTCATAAGTAAAATATTCAAAGTACACATCTGTACAATTTCATTCTAATATTTAATTTAAATAAGGAAGTTTTATTGGATTCACAGAGAAATTTGGCCTCTCAGAAGGCATGTCTTCTGGTATGTTTTACTTTTTCACCTTTCCTGTTACGATTTAATCTTACCCACCTTGTAGTATAAATAAAATGTGCCAATAAAAGAAATTTCTAATCTTATCTTCTAATGTATCCCCTTTTAACTACCTTTTTCTAAGGGACTTGAAAAAAGCAGAAGAAAAAGTTGTTACATTGCAAGCAGAAATAGAAACTTGTAAAGCTTCCAAAGAAAAATTATCAGCTGAGTTTGATGAACTGGGCAAGAAAGGTATTGAAGTAGTGGCTAAAAGGGATGAAGCAATGGTAATTATAAATCAAAACTTTTTTTCTTTATGACTGTTTTTAGTGACTTTTTGCCAATTTAAAATTTTGATTATAATAATATTGATTATAAGATAACATACTTGTCTAGCTGAGGTTTTCTGTACATATATATATATATATGTAAGGAATAAATATCGGGAGCGTTCCCCGGACTTGTATAGCGTAGTCGCAGCCGTTTACTTTCCGGCATGTGTCCGTACAGCCGTCTTTAATATGTAAAGATATCTAGGAGTTGACAGAACTAGTGGATTAAATAACTGGGACTCGGGAACCGCTTGGTGGACCGAACTCTTTTATTTAGCCGCTCCTCTTACAGTCTGAGTCGCGAGTTCGGCCGGGGGCCCCTCGAGCCACGTACGATGATTTTCAGGAGCTACATTGTCATACGTTTTGCCGGCATCTCAAAATGGCAAGCTCTCTCCTTTTTGGCGCGGGTTTTAGCTAATATCTTGGGGTTTAACATATTTTCCAGCAGAGGGCACAGTTATAAAATTGGGAGGAACATTTCTTTAATTGGCTGATTAGCTTTTGATTGATTGTCTGGGATCAGATGCCAAAGTTAGGCTTGGCTCGCCCGGGGATGAGCTAACCACAACTGAATGAGAATATTCTGAACGTCAGCAAGTTTACTCTTAAAGATCGTCGGAAAATGATATCTGAAAGTAATAAGATGTATTGCTGGGAAACAAAGTTACAAGGGGTAAAACTGGTTTTAGATTGAGATTTAAAGTTAGGACGAAAACTTCGGATTTTAATTTAAATTTTTGAAATTTTGAATTTAAGAAGGGGTTTTATCCTTTCATATCCCCCCTCCAAGTTGAGGTCCACCAGAGTCGCCTGCAAATCTGGGGGGACTCACACCCGGAAAATGGTGAATACAAAATTAAATGAGCAAGAATTTAATATTGCAACGCTACAGATTAAGGTTAGTGTTAAATCTAAAGTAAAATTTAAATTAAATGTAACGTTAAAGTTAAGTTTGCTAAGCGTGAGGGTTGAATTTTGCTGCTGGAAAACATATTTAAAATTTAAATTTTGAAGTATAAACTTTAAGGAAAAAATTTAAGATTTTAAGTTTTGATGCTAAACTAATTTGGGATATGGCTCTTGGGACAACCTGACTGAACTTTACATAAAATGCTTGAAAAAATATAATGATATGAAGTATAAAAGTATCATAAAATATAAAAGAAAGCTGAAAAAACATAAACAATAATAATAATAATAATAATAGTTGAAGAAATATATCAGAAAACACAGTAATAAAATAGTGTTGTTTAAATATTGACGATAATTTTCTTATTTCGAAGTCCTTTGGTCAAGAAGTTTATGCTCTTTTTGTTAAAGTCTTTGAGCACACAATTTCACATTTTTATATAAAATTAAAATGTGTAAAAATATAAATTTATTTACAAATATAATATTGGAAATTGCACGTAAACATAGGAAAAATTATTAACCATAATTATAGATGAAAAACTGGAATTCCTCATCTATTTTCAAATATGTAAATAGTATTCAAATAAAAACAATGTACAGCAAAATATAAAAATATTGAACTTAGAGAAATACTTAAAAATGTGAACTTATAAAAACATTTGAACATTTCTTCACCTTTTATTTCAAAGTGTGTAAATATTAAAATTATAATAATATAATAAATATTATATAATAAATATTAATATTAAATTTAATATGTTGAAATATAAAATTGGTAAGTTGTAAATACTAATGTAATAAAAATATTGACATAAATATGAAAATAAAGAAAAATAATATTTTGAAGTCTATTTACATAGAAGCCTACTTGTAAGGTAAGTAGTACTGATCCTAAACCGTTGACAGTTTTAGCAAAATCCTAAACCTTTGAAGGTTTTAGCAATCCTAAACCTCAGGGAGGTTTTAGCAAAAAGAAAAAAAAAAAGAAAAATGAGCTTGAAGTTTATTTTTTATGTGAAGATGCAGATGCAATTTACCGGTAAGCAAAGGTATTTATTATCTTGCAGACTCGGGTATTTATTTCCCTCAGTGGCATTAATAAATCCAAGTCACAATTTTAATAAACTACATCTACATCTCACTGTTAGCTCAGAAAATTTTCCTATTTTATGCAAGTAAAAAAAGTCAAAAAACATTTTTCCTTAAAAATTAAGGCCAGAACGCTTTGAGTTTTCCTTGCTAGTTTTTACGTAAATAGTAAAAATCTTTTAATTTTAAGTGTTTTACTACTGGTAAAGGAAAAAAAAATTAATAAATAAAACAGAAAAAAAACTAAATAAAACAAACAAAAATTTAATAAAATAATAGCCCCTGGTTCAAACAAATAGGATTATGACACAGCTTTTGAAGCGCATGGCAACCCGTTGACAAATTTTTTAATGATCTTGTATTTTGTTGAACCCCTATTTTATCAACAGTTGTCACATTTGCTCAGATCGTGCAAGTCACTGAATCCCTTTTGTCTGTTGAGGGGTATTTTCGGTGGAAGTTACTTAAAAAAAATATTTTGTTTAAAGACTTAACGGGGTGAAACCATGGTAATCTTTAAAAATTGAATGTGTGGAATTAGACACTAGTGGATTTACCATGATTAAAATGGGGTTACCACGGTCATGTCTAAACCAATGACTGAATTATTGAAACTATTTTTAACATGGTGGGGGCGGGACCTTCACCTGTTTTCTAAAAGTGACAGGGGTTAAATACCTGCTCATATTTCGTTTTTAGGCAATGGGATTTATTTTAAAAAAATACCGGATAACAATACTAAAAATTAAAAACTCAAATACTAAAATATAACATAAGGTAAAATATGACATTCAAGCTATACACAAAAATATATAAATGAATAATGATTTGCAGAACATTCTATTTATAAAAAGAAATACTTGAAAACGTTCTCAGTAAAATAAAAACTGTCTACACAAAAATGATTCAAATATGGATTAATCTAACACACAACCTGTCATAAATAACTATTTACAAACATTTAAAAATTTCAGGGTGCTCATCTGTATTTATAGAAGGAATTAAGGGAATAGGATACTAACTATTTACAAAGATTCAATTGCACATTTATTCTTCGATAATTTTTTGTTTAAAAATATGTAACTAGGTCATTTAACTTATTCACAGTATGCAAAAACATTAAAATCAAATCAATTTACTTTTTGGTGATCGCACGTATGCGTCACCGGATGAACAAGAAAACAAAACTACTGTTATTTTCATTTGTCACGATTTTAATGCGCATGCAGAATGTAAATCCCAAACTTTTCTAGAGTTTTAATAATAAACCTTAAATCCCACAAGAAATAAAAAATAAAGCTAATAAAAATTAAAAAAAAATAAATTTGAATTTGTTTAAGATCTTTAAAATCCCTTAAATACAGTACCCATATTGGAAATAACTAACTGAAAACTTCATGAACGCTGTCAAAATTTTAAAATTTACCTTGATAACAGTAAATTTTTGTTTTCTTTTTCATTCTAAAATAATTCCCATTCTCAGAGAGAACTTTCCCAGTTCTTCTTTAGTATTTTCGGCAAGAAATTCGTCGATATTTTAAGTAAAATAAAAAATAAAAATAAGTAAGAACATTGTTTAATGCAACAAAACTAATTTCTTATAACTAAAATATTTCATAAAATAAATACTGCCAATGAGAAATCTGCAGTTGTACTTAATTAAATTTAAGGCAAAAATTACGCTTTTTTTTTTTTTTTTTTTTTTTTTTTTTTCCCCAACTTGCATGTGCTTTTAACTTAAAAACATCACTCTGAACTAAAAATAAATAAAAAGAAACATACCTGTGAATCCAATGGCTTTTACCAAAATTAGCAAGAAAGAAAAACTAATTTAACACTACCTAATTATTATCACTATTTTTTTTTTCCATTGTCTAATAAATTCTGATAAAGAACAAAATAAAACTGTTCTAGTCCTCGCTTCTCAATTATTCATCTACTGAAAATAAAAATAAATCAGTTTCTACAACTTAACGATGAGTGACTCATTTGCTTTGCTGGGTGATCTAGGAGACGTCATGATCGCGACCTTGAAAACAGCTGGTGAACTTGACACAATTTTTCGTTATCAGTGATTAGCGAAAATCCAAATGAAGAACTCTGTGTTTGAATCATCTTTAGGAAACGCAAATCACAGCTGCAATTAAATAGAAGTTTTATCAGAGAGTGGATAGAGAAGTTAAATAGATGTTTAAAATTGCAGTCTGTGCAGTTCTAATGAAATATGAAGTTCTTTAATACAGGCATTGTAGAAAGATTATCCAAAGCAGCTAGTTCTAGATAAAAGTGTTCTTTTCGAAAAGATACGTACGGTTTTTCTTTTTTGAAAGGTTTATCGACGTAGTCATATTTTTTCATGGCAGACGCGCGTACCGGAGCTGTAAAAGGGGTAGAGAGCAGTTCACTTGACGGCCGGTGGTGTTTCAGAATCAGTTCATAACACTAAGATTTTCACGGTAGTAAGGCGTCCGCGGGCGTCCTTTTGCCGTCAGCCGATATCTTCATTTTCGTCTTAACAGTTTATTAGCAAATGGGTTTTTAAGCAGGGTGGAGAGTTTTCAGAAACAAGTCTCTTCGCTGGGATTTTCGTGGCATCGGGATTTTCCTTGCAGGTGACCTTCGTGCTACCGACTTTAAAATGTAAGGAATAAATATCGGGAGCGTTCCCCGGACTTGTATAGCGTAGTCGCAGCCGTTTACTTTCCGGCATGTGTCTGTACAGCCGTCTTTAATATGTAAAGATATCTAGGAGTTGACAGAACTAGTGGATTAAATAACTGGGACTCGGGAACCACTTGGTGGACCGAACTCTTTTATTTAGCCGCTCCTCTTACAGTCTGAGTCGCGAGTTCGGCCGGGGGGCCCTCGAGCCACGTACAATGATTTTCAGTAGCTACATTGTCATACGTTTTGCCGGCATCTCAAAATGGCAAGCTCTCTCTTTTTTGGCACGGGTTTTAGCTAATATCTTGGGGTTTAACATATTTTCCAGCAGAGGGCACAGTTGTAAAATTGGGAGGAACATTTCTTTAACTGGCTGATTAGCTTTTGATTGATTGTCCGGGATCAGATGCCAAAGTTAGGCTTGGCTCGCCCGGGGATGAGCTAACCACAACTGAATGAGAATATTCCGAACGTCAGCAAGTTTACTCTTAAAGATCGTCGGAAAATGATATCTGAAAGTAATAAGATGTATTGCTGGGAAACAAAGTTACAAGGGATAAAACTGGTTTTAGATTGAGATTTAAAGTTAGGACGAAAACTTCGGATTTTAATTTAAATTTTTGAAATTTTGAATTTAAAAAGGGGTTTTATCCTTTCATATATATATATATACACACACACATATGAGGGGGGACTCAAAAAATAACCGGAATGGCAGCACTGTGGGCGGTGCTTGCATTGCACACATTCCTCCCACTAGGTGTGCATCACACAACTCATTCTAAGTTCAGTTCATTCAGTTCTGTCACCAGGGAAAGTTGTGTCTGATCACAGTTAATTTTTTTGTAAAAGCATTCTTGCTTGCTCCTCCTTTTATTTATTTATTTGTGTTGGACTTAAGTAAACAGCCTGCAACTATGAAATTACTTTTCCTGCTCTGTAAAACTGCTTCAGAAACAGTTTTGATGTTGGAAACAGCTTGCAAACTCAAGTATGAGGGGTTTTCTCGATTCAAAAAAGTTAAAATGTCAATTGATGACAAACCTGGTTCTGGACGTCCTGCAGCTTCCAGAGCAGATGAAAATGTCGAGAAAGTTCATGCAATTGTGCTTGAAGGCCGACGTCGGACCATTGAAGTAATTGCAGAGTTATCTGCCTGATTTCTGACAGACGGGTGAATTGGTATTTTTCCCATGACAATGCACCTGCTCACTCAGCCTTATCTAAAAACAGCTCAACTCCCGTGTTCCTTAAATGTTATACCTTTTGATGCTTGCACTCCATATTCTTATAAATTATCTACCTTTAGATTCCTTATTAACAGAGCTTTTAGAATTTGTTCCCCTGAAAATTTAAATGATGAATTAGATAAAATTAAAACAATAGCTATTAACAACGGATATCAAAATAAAATAGTTAATAAATTAATTAAAAAGTTTATTAACAAAATGAACGATGCGGTTTTTGAGAATAAAACCGACAGGGAAAATAACATGAAAAGGGTAGTTATAAATTATTATCCAAATTTCTTCAAATCCGCTAAAACTCAACTAAAAAAGTTTGATTTAAATTTAATTGCTAGACCCCCTCCTAAATTAAAATCTATTTTAACCATTAGAATTGACCCTATCAGTGATGGAACTGATGTCAGTGATGGCCTCATTTTGGAGCAGCAAAAAGCCCTTTTGGAGCAGCAAAAACTCTCATTTTGGAGCAGAAAATAACTATTTTGGAGCAGCAAAAAGCCACTTTAGAGCAGAAAATAACTATTTTGGAGCAACAAAAAGGCTTATTTTGGAGCAGAAAATAACTAACTATTTTGGAGCATCAAAATGTCATTTTGGTATTCTTTGACGAAATTCGTGTTTTTCCTGCGATTCTTTGATGAAATTAGTGTTTTTTTTTGCAACCCTTTGACAAAATTTGCGTTTTTCATGATCTTTTGACCAAATTTGCATATTGTTCGCAAATCTTTTGACAAAATTCGCGTATTTTTCGCTATCTTTTGACGAAATTAGCGTATTTTCTAAATCTTTTGACGAAATTTGAGGTTTTCCTCAACCTTTTGATGAAATTTGCGGTTTTTTGCGACTTTTTGATGAAATTTGTGGTTTTTTTCTACGATCTTTTAACGAAATTCGCGTTGTTTCACAATCTTTTGACCCCGTTTTGTTCTTTTTTTGACGAAATTAGCTTTACTTTGGAAAAAATTCACGTCTTTTTGGCGATCCTTTGACAAAATTTGCGTGTTTTTCGCGATCCTTTGACAAAATTCGCATGTATTTTGTGACCTTATGATGAAATTTGCGGTTATTTTGTGACATTTTAACGAGAGTAGCATTTTATAACGATCTTTTGACCGTGTTTTGCTCGTTTTTTGGCGAAGTTAGCTATCCTTTGGCAAAATTTACTTTTTTTTCGTGATCCTTTAACGAAATTCGCGTGTTTTTCGCGATCTTTTACCGAAATTTGTGTTTTATTCGCAATCTCTTAATGAAATCGCGTTTTTTTTTTTTTTGTTACGCTTTTGACCGCGTTTTGTTTGCTTTTTGACGACGTTAGCACTCCTTTGACTTGACGAAATTAGCAATCCTTTGAAAAAAGTCACGCTTTTCTCTCGATCCTTTGACGAAATTTGCGTGTTTTTCAGGATCTTTTGACGAAATTTGCGTGTTTTTCGCGATCTTTCGACAAAATTCGCGTGTTTTTCACGATCTTTCGATAAAATTTACGTTTTATTCGCGATCTTTTAACGAAATCAAGTTTTTTTCGTGATCTTTTGACCGCGTTTTGTTCGTTTTTTGACGAAATTAGCGATCCTTTGTAAATTCACATTTTTTTCCGTGATCATTTGACAAACATCGCATGTTTTTCACGATCTTTTGGCGAAATTCGGGTGGAAAATGATCGATTTGGCTCAAGAATTATCATCGCATTGGCGCAGTTGGGCGCAATTTTGTCGAAAAATGATCGTTTTGGCGCAGAAATGCGCAGCGTTATCGATTCGGCGCAATTGGAGCAATTGGCGCAGCTGTTCCATCACTGCCCTATTGATAAATTTGACCTTTCCGGTGTTTATATCATTCATTTTCTTAAAGAAGATGGTTATACAAATTATTATACTGGCATGACTCAGAGAAAATTCAAAGTGAGATGTAAAGAACAAATTGGACATTGCTGACATAAAATTTAATAGAAGTAAAACCGCATTATCAAAGCTAAATAAAATAGAAAACATAAATATTTTGTTTAATGAAAGTAGATTAATTTATAGGTCAGATTTTTATTTGCAAATTGTCTATTGAAATTTACGTCAGAAACTCAATGGTCTGCAATGATTCCTTGTCATTTCAAATCCCAAATATTTGGATTGAATTTTTAGATAATTTGAAAATAAAATAGGGCAACGTGAAACTGTTAAAATAGTTTATTGTCATTTTCTGTCTTAGTGTTTATTTGTTTTCTGATGATGATTGAGTAAATTCAATCGAAACATGTCAAATTATTAAGATCTTTTAATGTATTTTATTAACATTTGACGTCCTTTTTAGCAATTAAATGTTTAATATATATTTTGAGTGTGTTTTTAGAATATATATTTTTGAAATAAAAATAACATTTATTTTATAAATTAGAAAATAATTAAACGTTGTGATAAAATGATAAAATATGATATTTTAATCCTTTTATCCCAAAATTAATTTTCTTTAGTTTTAGTGACTGACTCTTACTGATGAAAACATCTCATTTATGGAATGTCTTCTGAAAAATATATATATAAAATTGCGAGCAAAATTGAAAAATAAACGGTCTTTGTAGAGATCAATATTAGATATCCAACACAAATAAATAAATAATAAAAATATTGAAATAAACAAAATTTCTATCATAGCTGACTTTACTGAACAGGTGTTTTTCATTTTTACTTTCAAAATAATCTTTTGAAATTTCAAACAAGATATTTAAAAAAAAAAATCTCCTATAGGATTAACATTAGCAGGCAGGTGTTTTCACATCAGTGAAGTAGCCCCTTAAGCAACCCCATCCATAAGAACATAGGAGGAGGAAAGCAAGAAAAATTGTTTTTGTTGCAATAGCAATACTATTTTGTACTGAAAGAGAATCTTTGAATTTGCTCTATCTTAAGGATAGTAAATATGCTCATTAGATACCACCAATTGTTATACATTACTTTCTGCTTCTAACCATAAAAAAAATATATAATATATAAATATAAATATAAACAATTTATTTACCTTTGCAAAATTTAGATTAAGCTTACACAGTTTTAATGATTACATATAGTTAAAGATTTATTAATTGTTCATTTTAATTGCATACATTAATGATAAACTTAAATCATTAAATAAGAGCTAGGTAATTTTTTTCAAAATTTAAAAAAAAAAAAAAAAAATCATGCAACTATCAATTTGCAGTTTACAATATCCTATACAAATAGTTTTCAATAATGTATTTATATCACATAGTTTTAATGTATTTATGCAGTTTTAGTTTTTAGCCCCCGGTACGGGGCCTACCCTACTTCTTTCTCACAGCTTATTTTGGGTCATCTCCAAAAAAAAAAACGTTACCTTACAGAAGCCAGCCGTAAAACAAAGCAGTACGATTAAATACTCTATAGCAATTTTTTTAACTTCTAAGCATCACACATTTCAATTTTTATACTGTCGTATTGGGAAAAAGTACTTTTAAATGCAATTTGTTTGAAAACTGCATCTCCATTTATTTTTGAAGTATTAATTTTTTTGTAGTTTTTGGAGCCATTACTTAATATTGGCAATGGAAGTACTCCATTTCTGTAGAAAGTAAAAGAAAAATAGTTGTAAAATATTAATTATATAGGGGAGAGGGGGGCACATGTGAACAGTGCATATTTCACTCAGTTAATTTGAAATTTAAAAAAATTACCAATAGATGGTAGTACTGGTACCATTTTTTGGGATGAATTTTCAGACCAATAAGCCATTTTGATTTCTGGTAGTTGTAATTTGTTTGATTTAGAAGGTGTGAAGTAAAAAAGTCTTCTAAATTATTGAAGTAAAAATTCATTCAAGACATTTTTTAAAGTTGAATATCAGCATTGAATTGTATAGTGGCATTAATTAGGTAAGTCTACAAAAAGTTTTGTTTCCTTATTTCAATTAAAAATATCTTTTTTTTTATAAGTTAGGCTGAAGTTGATAAATGGGGCACTTGTGAACAGAACATATGGGGGCAGATGTGAACAATTCACAAGTGTATTTTTTAAGTCTGTGAACGCTTTTTTTTTTTTTTTTTTTTTTAGTTTAAAGTTTAATTATCCTTGTCAAACATTGAGCTTTATATTCAATGTTTTTAGGATTGCTTCACAGTTTTAATTTACTGGAAGTTAGATAACAATTAAAAGTGACTCATTTTAGTACATATTAGTGTACAATTTTACGAATAATTTCTTGTATCTATGTTAAAACATTTATTGATTTATTCCCTCAGCTAGAAAGAGGGCATCTAATTAGTTTTTATCACAGTTTTTATTCACAAAAAATTATTTTTGTCTCATTTATGCATGCGTTCACACGTTCCCCAGCTATGTTCACAACTACCCCTCCACCGGGACACATGTGAACAAATTTAGACAATTTTGAGAATGATGATACAAGTTAGAAATTCTTAATAAATGCATCCAAAGGTTTCACCAAAAAAACAAACAAATTCTAAATATTCATATAAATCAATTTTTGGTTCAATAGCTCATAACAATTTTGAGAAATAGTCAAAAATGTAAAAATTATTCACATGTGCCCCCTCTCCCCTATTTTTGTTCCCATTTTTTTATAACAACCGAAAGAAAATTAAAATACGTGCTATTTTGAAAATATATAAACGAATGATTTCTGTCAAAACATGGAGCTATTACAAACTATATTTAATTGATGCTTTTAGTGTGATGTCAGTCATTGCATTTTGGTTGGAAATTGACTCCAAACAAGCAGTTGTTATGCATCATTTCATTTTAAATATAAATCGTAGAAAATTTTGCCGATACATATCAAGTATTAAACAACTCAGATTTGCGATATAGATATAACATATTGTTATACTATGTTAACAAAATAGAAAATACACCATAGTAACCATTTGTTTGACGTCAATTTCCAACCAAAACGTCATGACTAATGTCACGACTGAAATCATCTACTTTAAATATCTGTATTAATGTTACAAACAAATGAAGGCCTATGAATCATTAGACAGCCTTTTTTTGGGTGGGGGGTGGGGGGGTCGAGTTTCTTTAATGACGGCATCTTTTTGCTGCATTTGTGTATTATTTCACAATAGTGACGTCCTATGCCTACCTTACTGTAGATGTTTAAGAGTGGATCGTAAATGTGGAATTCTTAAGCGGATAAGAATGACGTCATTTTACATAACATAAAAGCATGCGCTGTAAGTCTTAAAATTGAAATATGTTTTGTACTATTTATATATGCATTTTTTTTTTTTTTTCATCGGGGTTGACACTAAATTCTGAAAAAGCAGAATTCCTGTTAGACTTTATTGATTAATTAAAACTAAATCATTAAATAAGATTTAGGTAATTTTTATTCAAAATTTCTTTTTAAAAAATCGTGCAACAATCTATTTGCAGTTTACCATATTCTATGCAAATAGGTTTCAAGAATATATTTATATCCCACATTTTTAATGTATTTATGCAGTTTTATTTAGAATTTATTGATTAAAGTCTGTCTAACTCTGCTAAATAATTGGTGTCGGGTAAAAAATCATGCCAATATCGCGTATATGACATCTGTGCCAATACAAGTTTCTATAAACAAATTCGGGTTATTTGGGGGGTTTCTCTTCGTATATATATGCATCTGTCTGGTTGCTTAAATTAACTTCTTTCTCTTTAATTTATTAAATCAACTTCACGGGGATTATTCAGTGGTGAGCTATGACAGTTTTAACAGAAGACTATCTACACTAAAAAAAGAAAGATATTTGTAGATATTCAAAAAAATTATTTTTTGAATGCAGTTTTTTCTTTTTCTTCAGATGTTAAATTTTGCATTCGCTTTCCAAATCGAAATAAAGAACAACAAAAAATACCTATTTATTCCTAGCACTTCTCTGGTTCCAGTGATGTCTTGGGTTTAAAAAATGTATTAATACTTACTATTTCAAAAGAATTATTTTTCTGTGATTCCTTCCATGAATTTAGAAGACTTTTTTCTACAGTATCGTACCAGATATCATTTCATGTTGCATCAGAAATTTCATCGTAATTTGCATTTAAAAAAGAAGGGGGGGGGGGGGAGATCGTTTTATATTATTTAGGTATTTTCATGAACTTTTGATTAAAATTGAAAGTTTAGTATATCTAAATGTCAGAAATTAAATTGGCAATCACTATAAGAGGGGATGAGGGCTTAGTTTGTTTGAATAAAAGTGAGAACCAATTTCAAAAGTGAAAGTAACCTTAAAAAAAAACTGCAACCAAAATCAAAAAAGTAAAAGTTTGTAGAGATCGACCAATGCAAAAAATCATTTAAAAATATTGAAATGAAAATGAGCAGGGTTCCTAGCGACATGGAAGTTTCAAAATATATAGACAAAGTCAGCGAATTTACAAATATTTTCTAAAAAGTCTGGGGGAGGGGGAAATAAAAAATGAAGCGAAATTCATCATATGGTCTCATTGGGAAAAAATCATAAAATTCATCAAACGATTGGAAAAAAAAAATCTGCAAAATTCAAAGAGAGACAGAAAAAAAATCTCTAATTTTGTCAAAAGAAAAATAAATAGCAAATTCATTGTATGCTCGTGTGGTCAGGGAAATTGTCAGTCATGTTTTGCTGGGAGCCTTGATGAGATATTTTAAAAGTCTCCCATAGGATTAACATTAGCAAGTGGGTGTTTTCATGTGAGTGAAGTAGCCCTTTAGTAATTGGGCAAGACATAGTAAATTATTTTTACTTTTTCCATTAGTTCTCCGAAATTTATTTGTCTAGAACTTTGAAGCATGCTTATGGCATGCATGTATTTACTTTTCTTCTCCTTTTATATAGAAAGGTCTGGAAGTATTTGAAGGAAAGAAAAAAATGTTATCAAGGGAAGCTCATGAACTTTCAAACAAAGTTCATGAAATGAAAAGTGCTCTTATTGAGCTGAAAAATAAAGTCAAGTTATTAGACAGTGAAATTAAAGGGAAACAATGCCATACCCGTTCACTTAAAACAGAGGTAATATTGTTTTTATACTTATTTAAATATAAAATAACAGATTAATTAATAGCAAAATATTGAGAATAGTTTAGTATTTTAATATTAGAAAGTGTTTACTGTTAGCATTATTTCATTTTAAAATAGAATATATAAAATGCTCAAAATTTTGTGTTTGCTACAGCTAGCAAAATTGGAACTGTATGAAGTAGATGATGAACCAAGTGAATTGCCCACTCTCTCTGCAGATGATATAGCAGAAATAAATATTAATGCACTGTATATAGACATTGGTCGTATGGAAGAACAAATGAAAGGCATGAATCCAGATTTTGCAGCTGTTGCAGAGTATAAAAAGAAGGTAAATGAATAAAATATTATTCTTTAACTAAGTTGTAAAATTATGAGTTAAATTAATTTATTATTATACAGAGCCCTTGACATAATGTCGCATTCAAATGCTTTCAAGATAAGTACGCATCCAGATATGTTTGTTTTATTATAGAAACTTTGTGTATCATTTTTGTGTAATGTGTCTTAATATGTATATAATTTTCTATTTTTGTGAACATATGCATTTCATTTGATTTGTTTTTGGTGTAGCATGTCCCATTGGAGACTTAGTGCCGATAAAACCAACGAACCAAAATACAAGTCCTTCAGTGTTATCTTTTAGCAATCTGTTTTTGTTTTCTCATATATATCCCTTTTCTTTTTTACATGAATTAAAATTGTGTTATTTGTGTTTATTTTTTAAAATATTTAAATGTTCAAATTTTTCATTTTTAAATTTTTTACTAGTTTCAGTTCATGATTTTGTCATAATAATTATTATGACTTTTATTATTATTAAGTGTCATAAGATCATTTTTACATAACTCTGAAATATTTTTTTATATTGAAGAATAAAAGTAAAAAAGTACCCATTTAACAATTTGAATCTTTTTCACACATTCATGGACTCATTTTCTGTCCTATTTGTTGAAGATTTCAGGTCTTCACATTAAGTACCTAAGAATTGAACCTTTCTCATTTTCAGATTTTAAAAATATCGGTCATTGCACTCAAGTACTATTGGGCAACCAGCATCTTATCCCAAAAATTGACTCAAAATGTCAACTTTGAAGTTCACTTTCTACAAAATTAATTATTCTTATTTTGGGAAAAAGTCATTTCATTTTTTAGATCCCCAAATAACAGTGCCTGCAAATTTCGTGCCTCTACCATTAAAAATGTTTTTGTGAATGTGTCAAAAAACAACAAATTTAAGAATAGCCTTAAAAATGCAGAAAAACTTTGTTATTTGTAAAACGGAATTCACACCTCAGGAAGAACCTGGAAGTCAGGAAAAATGTTTTAGTTTTAAAATATGGAAAAGTCTGTAATTTCTTCCAAAACCAGCTTTCGAAATCCTTGGTGTTCCGCTGATCTAAGACCACTGAAAATTCAATCAGACCACTAATTTGAAAAATTTATTAGTCCTCAAGACCTGTAACTTTTTTCCTCCTCTGACAGGGAAATAGTTTTTCTGGCACTGAGAAAAACTGCAACCGATCGTAAATCACACAGTTTTAATTTGAAACAGGTAATTTGACATTTAGATGGGAATTTTTAGTGAAATCTGTTTATGCCACTACAAAGGAACCCAAGAAACAGACATGGGAAGAATTAGACACAAAAATATTTTGGCTGTAATTGACGTATTACATTCCATTCATTCTACATTTTGTTGAAGCAGAAAGAGTGTTTTGGAACTTGGGGGAAATTAAACTCGACTGGAGAAACCATTTAAACAATGAAACTGTTTCAAGTTTAATGCGAGTTAGTATGGACGCACCAAAGATTGAAAAATTTGATCCAATTCCACCAATAACACCCTGGCTTCAATGTGGAAGGGGAAAAAAATGCATCAAACTTACATTCAGTTGAAATAAATAATTGGAAATAAAATATCTAATTAATAATTTTTTTCTAATTAATAGTTTTTGTTTATGTACTGTTATTTATTTAATTTTTAGCAAATTATATTTTCAAATTTTATTATGCTGAAAATTTAAGATAACTGCAAAGTAAGTTTGGTTTATATTCTAGGGGGGGGGGGGGCACTCAGAGGGTTATCTTGTGCAGCGCACGAGCGACAATGCGTGCAGACCAGTAAATTTTCAAGCTTATTGATTCTTGGTGCCAGTGACCTTTTTTTTTATATAAATTCAAAAAAAAAAAAAAAAAAGACATCTGGACATCTATTCTTAAAATTAATGTTAGTCAGCAATCATTGCTAGTGTCTCACATTGTTGATTATTGACATAGAAAATATTAAATCTAAAAAAATAACTTGGGAATTTTTTTTTTAATGAGTTTGATCCTTGTAAGACATCAATATATATGGAAAGTATAGTCTATTATTATGTCAGTATTTCATTGTTTCTTTTTATGCTACTCAGTTTTTAGGTGTGTGTGTTTGGGGAGATTTTGAATGAAAAATACTGAATTATGAAAGTAACTAAGATTTTAAGATTTTTTTTAATGTATATGTAATTTTAGGATCAAATGTACAAAGACAAGCAAAAAGATTTGGAAGACACTGTTGCAGAACGTGATCACTACAAGCAACATTACGAAAGACTTCGTAAATGCAGGTTGGATGAGTTTATGAAAGGGTTCACTATTGTGTCATTGAAAGTGAAAGAATTATACCAGATGATCACTCTTGGAGGAGATGCTGAGCTCGAGCTTGTTGATTCATTAGATCCTTTTTCAGAAGGCATTGAGTTTAGGTAAGTAAAAGCCTAAAGTATTTAATATTTGTAAAATACTAATTTTACATAAATGGTGAATTTTTTTTAATTTATTTGGTGCAGCTATTTAAAAATTATTTTTTAAAAGATCTTCTTTTGCCCTGCATCTGCATTAGAGTGAAATTACTTATTTCTTTTTCAGTGTCCGTCCACTAAGGAAATCTTGGAAGAATATAAGAAATCTCTCTGGGGGTGAAAAGACTCTGAGTTCTCTCTCGTTGGTTTTTGCTTTGCATTACTATCGGTCAACACCTTTTTTTGTTATGGATGAAATTGATGCAGCTCTTGACTATCGAAATGTATCTATCATTGGTAGTTACATAAAGGTTTGTAGCTTTTATTTTCTTTATTTCCAAAACCGTTGCATGTTGCATAGCCATAGAACTTTCTATTTTTTAAAAGTCTTAAATATAATGTTAAATATAAAGTGCTATCTATTTTAATTTATAAAATAAAGCAAAAATTCAAATATTCCATGTATTATTCAATTTATAATCATTTATAAATATTCTAATAATGATATGCACATCTGTCAAAAAGTTACATAGTATCAGGGTTCGCACAGATTCCTTAGACTCCTTGGAAATGATAACATTCCCAAGTAGTTCTTAGAACTACTTAGATAAGCAAACCACTCCTAGAAACTCCTTAAATTGTATTGTGGCTTCAGACGCAAGCGATATAGCTGCCGAGGGGAAAAAATCGTGATTGTAAAATGCACGGTAAATCCTTTATGCACGTCATTCATCTGAAGCACAACATTGATTAGTTAGGATAATCTTAATAGAAGGGCTCCCACTAGGTCCGTTTTTCAATTATTATAGCTCCGTAAAGTCTGTTTTTCGACACTGTTAACCGACCTTTATTTTAAATTTTATCGATGTTTGGCATTTAGCCAAGAATCTCGGAAAAAATCACGCTTTTCGCAAATATGTTCCAAACAATACCGTCAAATTTCGTCAATCGATCGTGGAAAAAATTCTTAAATTTTGTCAAAGAAAGACAGCGAAAAAACGCGAATTTACTCAACGGGTCATGAAAAAAAACGCGAATTTCGTTAAAAGATCGCGAAAACAGGCCAATTCCCTCAAAAGATCACGAAAAACTGGCGAATTTTGTTAAAGGATCGCGAAAAGTATGCAAATTTCGTCAAAGAATCGCGAAAAACATGCAGTTTCCATTAAAATACCGCGAAAAAACGTCAGTTTCGTTAAACTATCGAAATAAAACGTGAATTTCCTCAAAAGATCGCGAATTTCATCAAATGATCGCGAAAAACACACAAATTTCATCAAAAGGATCGCGAAAAACACGCAGTTTCTATTAAAAGACCGCGGATAAACGTCAGTTTCGTTAAACTATCGAAATAAAACACGAATTCCATTAAAAGACCGCGAAAAATGTGAATTTATCCTATAAGGTCACGAAAAACACGCGAATTTCGTCAAAGGATCGCGAAAAACACGCAGTTTCCATCAAAAGACCGCGAAAAAGGCGTCAGTTTCGTCAGACTATCGAAATAAAACGCGAATTCCATTAAAAAAATCGCGAAAAACACGCGAATTTCGTCAAAAAGATCGCGAAAAACACGCACATTTCGTTAAACGATCGCAAGAAAAAAAAAGTCAAATGATTGAAATAAAACGCGAATTCCATTAAAAGATCGCAATAAAACCCGAATTTCCCCCAGAACATCGCGAAAAAAAAAAAAACACATGAATTTCCCTAGAACATCGCGAAAAAACCGCAAATTTAATCATAAGATCGCGAAAAAAAATGCGAATTTCATCAAAGTTTCACCTTCAAAGAAAGCGATTACTGCTGTTCGTAAAGAATACATTCAAAACTTGTGATATTTTTTCTTGTATGTTGCGTTTAGCATTCTTTTTTTTTTTTACCTTTTAAAATTTTCTTTAAAATCTATCATGTTTGTGATATACATAATAAGTGTTTGGGGTTTGACTAATCTCTATTTATATTAACAATTGGTCACTGCATAAAAGAAATTGATTGTCTATTTTGTATTTAAACTTATGAAATCAGTAAGCAATATAGTGTGAATACTGTGCAATTTCAGAACTAACAATTAGACTCTAATAGAGTAAAATTTGTTTTCGAAATGTTTTCTTTCCAAATTGGGCATTAAAAATTGGAGTATGCATACCTCATAACGATGCAGTACATAAAAAAAAAAAAAAAAAAAAAAAAAAAAAAAAAAAAAAAAGGCAAATCCTTAAAATTTTTTGGACTCCTTGGATTTTTTTTTCCCAACCCTGTATGAACCCTGAGTATGCTTAAGCAGGGGTCGAAAAAAGTACTTTTTTATTGTAGCGAATTACAACTGCTTTATCGAAAGTGTAATGTACAACTACTTGTTTTAAAAAGTAGTGGCTACAAACTACTTTTCAAAAGTAGTCACTACTTCAGTACTTTCAGATTTTGTCAAAGGATTTAATTTATATTCGAAATAGAAGACACTGATTAAATAATAAAGTGACCTCTTGTAACATTGCTTACATACTGCATAAATTTTATGTATTATTCTTACAGTAATTATTGCATTGGGATATAAAATTGCTGTTACCCTCCAATGTACTCTTAATATATTAATTGTATTGAGTTCTGTTGAAAATTAATTATATTGATTTGTCGAAATTTATAATCTAGAAAATTACAAAAACAACTCTGGATGCAAACAATAAATAAATGAATCTGTAAATAAAGCAATTCCAAATAATCAGAAACCGAGCATTAAAACATGAAGACCTAATAACGAGTAAATAGACAAGCGTTTCTAGCATGAAAATTAATTCCTTTGGTAGATTAGTATTTGATTTTAGCAGCAAGTATCAATGGAAAAAATCTTACCCCTGTGCTTTAAGCTTGACATAATTAAGTTTCTCTCACTTATTTAAATGATCAACTAACATTTATTTTTTTCAGTATATTAATTCATAAAAATCTTAGGAATTACTTTGTAATAAAAGTATTGTAAAATTTAATTCAATCAGTTGTTTTAAATTTACATTAATTTCTTTAATCCTTTCGAGGGCGGTGTCCTTAAAAAGGGACACCTAATTTTTATTTTACTGGCACCCAGAAAATTTAATTAAAATTTTATAATGTACTTGAAAAATAAGCCAGTTCTTATTTCCTAATAAATTTGTTTATAAATTCAGGTGCTAGTCCATTATATTATCAGTTTATAAACAGAAATACTCCGCGCAGGAAAGGGTTAATCAGCCTTGTTAGTTATTTTCATATTGTTTAAGATTTTTCCTTTTTGTAATTCTATTGAAAAAATGAATAAATAAATGATTCATTTGACTGGGGTTTTTTTTCTTATATTTTTTTATTATTAGGAATGTCTAAAATAACTGTTTTTATTTATATATTTTTTTTTTATCTGATATCCCCCCCCCCCCCCCTCAACCTCTTGCATTTGAAGTTGCTGAGCAAATTTGTTGGAACTCTATCATCACATCGGCATGTTTACCTACCATCAGTTATCACTTATTCAACTGTTCTTTAGTGCCTCGTTTCTTTCCCTCCCTGCCCCACGGCACACACACCCACACACCAAATTTTGGCTCCTCTCTAAAAAATGCTATGCCTGAATATTTCAGTTAATAAGATGCTATAATACCTCTAATCGGGACCATGCAAAGAGAAAACTGCGTCTGGGGCAAAGTTTCAATTTGGGTCGTACCACAGTTGAAAACCCACTTCCGGTAGTTATCGCTCATAGACATAACGCTGTAACCAAATTCTGTTGTGTGTCCTTGGACACACCATATTCTATAGTAAACATCTTGTACTGCAGCTCAGTAATGTATATTAATGAATCAGGATGGGCCTGATTTCATTGATTTTACCACAGGCCAGGCTAATATTTTAGCGTTTACACTATGTCGACAAGATTTCGTTTTGGGCCGGTCCTGAAATTCTCAGCCTGTGCAGACCGCTGTAGTGTTCAATATTTCTCTATCTAAAACAGGAAAGTAAATTTTTATGTTTATATTATTAAAATAGTAAAAACAAAAGCTTAAAAATTTTAATATAGACTTGGTGATATTTTCATGCATTGAATAAAATGTTTCAGTTAAACTACTTATAGATCTTTGGTTTTCTTTCGAGATTTGATATAATAATTCATCATCTGTTCTGCGAGCTTCATAACTTATTTTCAAGCTATTTAAGTTAGAAATTTCTGACAGCAAAAATTATAGATTGTGCATTAACACTTTTATAATGCAAGTAATGATAGTACTCTTCCGTAAGTACACACTTATAATGTAAGTAAAGAATAAAATAGTGTAATTGTCATCTCTGTCATCTGCCAAATATCGTATAATTTAACTCTTAATTTATTTCTCTCCCTGAAATAATTATTCACTGCCTCTTTTTCATTTTGTATATATGTTTTTTTTTCCCACAAAAAAGTTTTTTTTTCCCAGCTCAAATGTTGTGACATTATAATTTTTTTTATTCTAAATGACTGGTATTTGACAATTACTTATTAAATAGACAAACAAATGCTAATAATTATTGTTTTTATAGGAATGTACTAAAAATGCACAGTTCATTGTTATATCCCTCAGAGAGAATATGTTTCAATTAGCTGATCACCTGGTTGGTATTTACAAGACAAACAACAGGACAAAAAATGTGTCACTGGGTCAATCATTGCTCAGTAAATTTGAAAAACTTGAAAAATCGTTACGAACATCAAAAGAAATAAATGATGTGGAAAAGAATATTCTAAACAAAGTTCCTGATCAAAAGAAATTACCTGAAAATAAAGTATTGGAACAGAAAAATTCTCCTGAAAGTGGCATAGCAGAGAAGAAAAAATCACTTGAAATAGTAGAGGACAGTAAGCCTGAAATTTTACAAAGTAAACTACGAAAATCAGATAAGTCTTTGGATGATTCAAAAGATCAAAGCACCAAAAAATCTGTCACATTTGATCTTAGCCCCAGTGAAAATAAGGAAAATACCCTTGTGCCTTGTAGTGATGACAGTGCTTTTGTTGGATAAAATTCATTTTTATCATGATAATAATGCAATATATAATACTGCATTTACACTTTTATTATTTATCAATTATATTCCATTTTAAAGTTGTTTTGTACTTTTTTAAACAATAAAATATATGTATGTATACATTGACTTATTATCTTTATTATGCTTCCCAAAGTTGATATATCTCTATATAATAAAAGGCAGTGTAACACATCCGGGGCGAATCCATCAATCTTACCAGTCTCGGAGGAAGAGACTCAAGGGTCAAAGGTTCCATTCTCCCATTGGTTGACAAGAAACAAGAATCCCGCGATTACTTCTCAAGGTTCAAGTCCTGATAATTGAGCAGTGGTAGACACTTCTTCCTAACAAATCAGAAGGCAGATCGCATTTCACCACCAAAATAAATCACCAAGTGTCACTTGAGATTATTTCAAGTATTAAGTTGCAATCATATTAAATTTTCTTTGCGATATGTAAGGAATTTCAATTTATTTCTCATATAAAGTGATTCACGGAAAACAATGATATGGTATTTTTTAAAATATTCTTTTTTTCCCTGCAAAAAATTGATAAAACTGACTCTCCTTTAAAAAAGTAATCAATTTAAATATTTTAGACTTATTATTTTGTAACTTATTTTTAAATTACACATTACTTATATTTTCCTTCTCTATATACAGATGTATGTAAATTTAAACTTAAAAAAAAAAAAAAAAAAAAATCCCATATTTTAAAAGTAAAAAACTAACATTTATACGAAAAGTAAAATTAATAATTTTTGATTTATAGCTTTGCGCCAAGAGGACAGAAGCTAGGGGATTAGACGGTTGGGATTCAACCCGAGATACTTATTTATTAATCAATATACGTATTTTTTTTTCATTTGGAGGGTGGGGGGGGGGGGGGTAAACAATAAAATACAATTTCAAAGAAAAAATAGTATTTTTTCAATAGTTGCAGCAGACTGTTTTAATTACGCACTTTTATTGCATATTTATAAAATTTTTGTTTTATTAAGAAATCTTAATTTTGTTATAATATATTAGCCGGAAAACCTGGTTTACCCAGAAGTATTGTAAAGGCTAATTATGTGTTAATTAGAACATAAACTAGCCGAACTTTGCTCATCTAAATGCTTCCATATTATCAATTATTTTTTTTGTCAGTTTTTCAAATTTTAAGTGAAAAACACAATTTTTACCCACCGTCCTAGGACGGGCATTTACACTAGTATATATATATATATTTTCTGTTATTGAAAGATTTATCTTTAAAAAAGGGGGGGTTCTAATTTGTTAAATAAAAAAATATTGGCATGTTATTTAGAGCTATAGGAGTGACATAACTGGGTGAAAAGTAAAATGCAGATTCATGTTTGTGTTGGACAATTTCTAAAAGCACCAGAACTTCCACCATCCAGTCATCTGATCAAACCACTTTCTGTTTTCAGCCAATCATCATGCCCTTTTTGTAATTTTAAATAAATAATTCATGTCTTTTTTGAAAAGATGTATATCAATAAGTTTTATCAAAAAATCTGAGATAAACTATATGTTTTATCAGAAAATCCAATAAAAGATAAAATTATTATTGGATTTTTGTAGAATTACTACTGTAAACAAAAGATTATTCAGTAAAAAGTCCATAATGAACATTCCTGAATAGCAGACAACCCTATTTAATCCCTTCATGACAAGCGTCTCTTACAGATTTATCTTTTATCACCATTTTTTCAAAACAGAAACATAATGAAGGATTTTGAGCAACGCATGCATCACATATATGTGACACTTGTCCCAAAGGGCTTAATAGACACTTTTTCAATCCCCACCCCCAAATATATATATTTGTACCTCTGATTAAAGGACACTAATTTTGGCCACAAGGAGGTAAAAAATGATCTCTTTCATGAAAATTAAAATACAGTAGACTCTCTGAAATCTGCAAACGCCTGAAATCCACACATTATCACAGATATAAACAATGAATCTTACAGTTCAGATGTAGGAGCAAAATTACACAATTTTTTAGTTTTATACCATTCCGTATGTATTTTAACATGTAATTCTCTGTCATATGACTGAACTCATGGTTTTTCATTAAGGAAGTACAATTTATTTCTGAAAAAAAATATATATATACATATATATATTGCTGATATCTTTGGTAATTACAATCTTTTTATGTATTAATCAGGATTTTTTGGTTATTAAGACTGGATAAAACTGAAATAAAACTTCCTTACTTTATGATTTTGGTGTGAATAAAATAGCGTAGCATTATGAAGCAAGTTTTATTCAATAATTCAAGGAAAATGTATCTTATCTTTATTATACAGAGTTAATTATATATTATTAATTATTTACTTGACCTTTACTTTTAATAATTTAATAATTTTTTAAATTATACTTCTTATCATTTTAGTTAATTATTTTAATATTTTACTATATTACAAGGATTCTTTATAATTTTGATTGCATTATTACATTCAAATTACTGTTTTAAAATGTAAACAAAGCAATGACCAGAAATCTGCAAAATTCTAAAATCCGCACAACCTCTGGTCTCAAGCTGTGTGGATTTGAGAGAGTCTACTGTAGCACAAAGAGTACAGTTCTTACAGAATGAGTGTGAGTTCTTTTATCTGCTTGAAAGGAAATGCATAACAAATTTTGTCATACAAATGTATTAGTGAGTCGTAATTGGCAAATACTGCTGAAATAAATTTCAAGTGTGTTAAAATATGCATGTATACAAATTTCATTCACTTGGTCAAAAGTTTAAGATTTTGTAACAACATTCTTTTAACGTTAGAAAGTGTTTCATAAACTATAATGCACTTTCACACACAACTTTTCAATCAAAGGATGCTCTAAAATTTTATTTTATTTGGGGAAAAGAATTTTGACTAATCAGCTTACAAAGAAAAGAAAGTGAGCAGATTTTCATTCCCCTAGAAAACAGCCTATGTTTTCAAAATTCAAACATCAAGTAACTGGAAGATACATAAATGTATAATGTGTATGGTGTATGACATAAAAGCAGATAATGTGAAAATTAACTTCTCAATTGCAACATGTCCCACAAAAAATATGAAATAATCGCCAAAAATTAGTATAAAGGTGTCTTTATTTATACCATCCTCTTATATATAAAAATTCATAATACACTGCATAACCACCAATTGTCTCACCAAGAATTACTGAATACTTAAAGAAGGAAAAAATACAGTAAAATCTTTTGGCGATTTGGCTGCCAGTAGCAAATTTGCATGAGTTACAGCTTTTTTCTTATAAAAGGATTTCATTGTACATTTTGCTGTTTATTTGCAACAAAAAACAACTGAAATCCAAATTACCAGCCAATTTTAGCCCCCCCCCCCCCCTCCCTTTCTTCCGGTATATAGAGAAAAAAAAAATTAATTTTAAAGATATAATGCAGTTAGTTGTATAAAATTTTGAAACAGGTATTTCTTTGTGATTTTGTGAATATCTCTAAGCGTTTCCCAATAGCTAATAATTTGAGTTCCCAAACTGTATGTTATTTAAAGGTTTTATTGTATTAAAAACCTGTTAATCTAGTGTATACTTGCCAACCTCCAACTAATCTTCCATAAAAACTCTGATAATTTAACTAAGTTAAACCCATTTTATAAATGAATTTATACATTCTATAAAGGAACATAATGTTAAATAAATAATTACAATTTTCTGGTTCTAACTGTGTTTAACAAAAATTAAATTAACCATTTTTATCGAAGAATAGTGAAAGATTCAAACATGCTGGTAAGTTTTATTTAATAAGAATGAATCAACCATTTGTAACTTTCTACCAAATTATGCTAAGAATTTTATTTCAATTGAATGTTTGCTTTCCAGTTTTGCTAAGTATATTTGATTTGTCATTCTTGCTGGATTTATCGTGATTTTTTTTTAGTTTGGGAATTAGTATCCTTAATTGCAATATACCATATTTTCTAGTATAGAAGATGCACACCAAAATCTGAAATGAAAGTAAATGAATGAAAATACTCAGTTTAAAAAATATTTATAGCAAAATGCTGTAATAGGTTTTGAACAGTATATAGACTTTTTAGAAACCAGCAAAATCCATCTCACTGTCATCTGAATATTACACCAGAAATTAGGAATGCACTAAGTATTCGGCCACACTATCGAATATCAAAATATTCAGTCTGTAGAATACATATTAAGTTTGGCAGAATATCAAAATATTCTGATTGCTGAATATCGAAATATTCAGCAAATATAAAAAAAAAACTTTTAAAGATCAGATCCCTGCTTCCGCCCTCTTAGCATTCTACTGTAGCAAAAAAATTGCTTTTCAATTCAGTGGAACTCGGAAATAAAGTAAAACCTGTCAATGTGTACTCTGTCAAAAATGCAATCCTGTCTTAAACAGAAAAATATGAGGATGCCATTAGAACCATAAATATATACTTACCAAGACAAAAAAAACTATCTAAAACGGAATTTTTTCTGAACCATTGTGATTCTATTTTTAAAGGTTTTTTTACTGCACTTGGGTTTTTGTACATATCGACCTGCAGGAAAGTTCTGTTTTAGCAAGTATAATTATGTGGTATTCTTTTTGTCAGGACTGTGGAACTTTTATATTTAAGACAGGATTCCATTGTATATAGAGTCTCTTTATAGAGGTTTTACTGCATTTGTAAATGAGCTTTTTAACTTAAAAAAATAATAAACTCCAAAAAATTTGTCAAAGGTTTTTTTAAAAAAAAAAAAGGTCTAGAAACTCAAAAAATTAAAGGAAATTGATTAAAGACCATTTTACGTTGCCATATATTTAAGTAATAGCAATTTTACAAGCAGAAACTTTTAATCACTATCTTTTTTTGTAAAAGATACTCTTTTAGCTGTAATGCAGGACAAATAAAATAGAACCTTCTACCTCAGTTTCATTTGGTTATGCCTAGTGCTTGGAAAAGTTTTCAGTCCTGGCTTGAATGAACTTCTTGCACCCATGTGTAGCATAATGGTTTCATGTGCATCTTACTTCAGCTCCTTAGGAAAAAATAATAATAATAATGTGCAAAGTTATAAATCTTTGTTGCCATGTATTCCTGTCTATTATCAAAGTGAATCCTGTCTTAAAAGGAAAATTTTCATGGTGCTGTAGAAAAGAAAAACAATTATACCAGCTAAAATGAATTTTTTTTTTTCAATTTTCAGGTTTAACTGTACTTTAAATTTAAAATCAACTTATAAAGGAAAAAAAAAAAAAAAACATTTTAATACAGTAAAATCTACCAAGGAAGAATCAGAAGCAACTGTGGAAAAAAATTGCATTTCAGACAGATTTCTATTTCAGCATGTTGTAGGAATGTTATCCCTTATGAAGGCATGAGTAGGTGGTTGCTCAATAGTAAATGAAATAATAAAATAAAAACTTTACCTTTTAGTTCTTTGAGTTATCCAATTTAAAGTAGATTCTCCTTAAGATGAAAAAACAAATTAAATGGAAGAGATTATACATAGAACACATATCGGGCACAGAATACTTGTAGCAATACTCACAATATCAAAAAACAGATATACTTGAACATATTTACAAAAAGAAGATGATGGAACATTTAGCTTAACATTGCTTGTTAGCGGTATTAAATGGAACTTTGCTGTTCCTTCCAAAGTCTACAAAAGGCAATATAATATGCTAATAAACACACTAGCATAAAAAAATCCTTATTTTTGACAGGGTTAATAGTTTTGAAAACACTTTGAATGCTTCTTTTGAAAGGAATGCAAATTGATTTGTCAGATTCTGATTTGTAGCAGAAGATAATTAAGACTTGTTAAGTAAGCCAGAATTTCTACTTATTTTTAAAAAGAATAAAATTCTGCAATAAGTTCTAATCAATATCATAACGTTTCCAATATCTGGGAAGCTGAATATTTCATTTTTCTGTGACCATGTCACAATAATTGCTTAATAGCAATTTTTTTATGCTTAATAACAGTTTCTAAGGAACAAACACTACTCAATTTTTTTTTTATTTATTTATTTTTTTTTTTTTTTTTTTTTTTGCTATAGTAAATGCTTATTAATTCTATATTTGGAAATTTGCTATGTTCTCTTTTTTAAAAAATACTCTAAAACTTCAATTGCTGTCCAACCTTTCCCCCTTTTCCATGTCTTAATTTTTGCCACCGATATGGCCCATGTCTAAAACTGGTCCTGGCTATATAGATGTGAAAACAGAACCTGTGTATAATAAATTCTGACTTAAACTGGAAATTTTCATGCTCTGCACGGGGAAAAAAAAAAAAACATACAAAGATATCTGCTAAAGTAGAAAACTCTAAAACAGGGTTGTCTTGTGCTACTATTTAGGCAGGTTTTGATGTATTTGCATGTATGTACACGCAGAAAAATAACCATATGTTGTAAATCCTGATGTACTATTAGTTGCATCTTGATTTATAATCTAGATTTACATTCAATGAATATTTTCCCTTAATTTCCGCATATATAAAATTGACTTATCACCAACTTTGACATTAGTTTCTGTAAAATGCTTCGTCTTTCTAGAAAAAATAAAACTGCTTTTCAATTTCTTATCACCTGAAACAGAAAATCTACAAATTTTAACAATTTAAAAATAAATACTTCATGAATAATGTAACAAGTTTCAATTTGAAAACTGTCCTAAAGGGTTTATAATAAATGAGCTAAAATTTTACTGTTTCATGAAGTTTAATTGATTATACAAAAAGTTTTGATATAAAAAAATATTTATTTACAAAATGTACATCATGATTAAGCAAATAAAGGTTTCTTTGTATTTTCAAGGATCAACAACTGACTTTGTTTTGTATTTTATCCTTGCCCTTTCATATGGTACAAACTTGAAATTATCTCCATAAATCTTGATGATTTGTCCACACAGTTCAAAACAAAACACGGTTCCTTTCTTTGGAACAGCTGCAAGTAATAATGAAAGAGTTGTGAATAAAATGCTTTTCTTATACAATAAAATCAAAGTACAGTAAAACCTGGGAAAATGGAAAACATATCCACAAAAAAGGAAATGCAGAAACAAATAAGAAATACATTTTTTTTAAACTAAGCTTTTATTAACTTTTTACAAAATGGAGAATTGAAACAGTTTATTCTCTTTTTCATCAAGGGGGACTTTTTCCTTCAGAACTCTCCCATTTGAGATAATTTTTAAATATATGAACTTCAAAACAGAACTAAAAATTTTCTTTCCTCTGGAGGTTCAATGAGGACGACCCCCTCCCCATTCATTCCTCTGGACAAAAAAAAAAAAAAAAAAAACCTTAGTTCTCTTTTCTCTTAGTGTTAAATTATTTTAAGTCACCCAGGACGAATAGCTATTTTTTCAAAATCATCAGAGATAAAGAAAATGTAGCTAATTAAATTTCAAAACCCAGGAGGAAGCAATGGCCTGCTTTTTCTTGACTTATGGGGCCAGGGCATTTTGAGACAGGTTTTTGGCAGACCAAAAACCTGTTTAAATGGAATTTTCTTCAAACTCTTCCTTCCCACTAGCGGGATGGTAGTCATTTTTTCAGGTTTTACTGTAATATATTAAATGCCAAAAAAAAATTTTTGAAAAGAAAGGGACTAGAATAGAGGTTTCCAACTAGAGCAGGGTTGTAAAAAACCCGGGTTTTTTATAAAAAACCCAGCCCGGGCAGGTAGCTGGGTGGGTATTCGGGCAGCTACCCACCACAACCCTTATAGTTGTAAAAAACCTGGGTTTTTTACAAAAAACCCAGCCCGGGTGGGTAGCTGGGCAGGTACCCGGGCAGCTGCCCACTACAACCCTGAACTAGAGAGTCTGGATATTTGCAACAATTAATTTATTCTACAATGCATTTTTTTTCTAAGACATTAAAAATGTTTAAGAAAAAAAAAATTGCAAATTCAATAACTATAGATATTTTGGAATATGTCAATTTTTTTTTTGTACTGATTAAAAAGTGTTGTGTGTTTGTAATACCTTTCTCTCAATAGATGGCGCCTCTACTGAGCGTTTGTTGCGATCGGAGATCGCCAGTGATCGCAGTTGTGCGCTAGTCGCTATGTAGTGAGGTTGTTCTTATTCCAATAAAGCTATGTTAGTTTATCCTAGAATCACGGCGTCTGTTCCACAGCTTTAGTAAGCCCTAAAGCTATATCATTGGCGACGAGGATGCGATTCGATGTTAAAAGAAGAGAAATTTTTTTTCTCTCTCTTCCTTGATTGGAATGACGCCGCCGATCTTGCCGCGCTGTGTTAACCCTAACACGCGGTCGCTGGTAGCAGCGCACGCCGCCGTACGAAGCCTAACGCATTGGTGCGTATTTTTTGCATAAGATGGGCTCTTTTGGGCAGATTAAAGAGTACGATTCATCAACAGAATCATGGACTTTGTACACGGAAAGACTGGAACAGTTTTTTATAGCTAATGGGATCGATCAAGCAGATCGAAAAAGGGCTATTTTTCTAACTGTCGTCGGCCCAACTACCTATGCCTTAATACGTAATCTCCTTTCGCCTGCGGCACCAAATACGAAGACTCTGGAGGAAATAATTCGAGTTCTGAATTCGCACTTTGATCCAGCGCCGTCCGATATCGTTGAGAGATATAAATTCAATAGCAGAGTGCGACGCGCCGGCAAATCAGTCGCCAATTTCATCGCGGAGTTACGCAGCTTGGCTAAGCATTGTAATTACGGCGCATCTCTCGATGAAATGCTGCGAGATCGGATCGTTTGCGGGATCCAAGATGAAAGTATCCAGAGAAAACTCCTATCTGAAAGCCAGTTAACCCTAACGAGGGCTACAGAAATCGCGGTAACTATGGAGACTGCGGCCAGGGATGCTAGCAACCTACGGATGGCGTCCGGATCCGGCTCGGAAGTAAATAAAATTCATTTAAAGAAGAATATTGTACCCAAAAGTCAGAATTCTCGTGTTTCAATGCAAAATACCGAAAAATGCAATTGATGTGGAGGTAATCACGTGTCCAGCGAATGCCGTTTCAAAAATTCAACTTGCCATGCGTGTAAGAAAATTGGCCATATCACTAAAGTTTGCCGATCTAAGAAGAAAGATTCTGGAGTTCGGGTGCATAATGTGCAAGTGGAGGAGGCTGAAAATAAAGTACCTGTAACTTACACACTATTCAACATCTCAGGGATGGAAGAAACCTTGCCACCTGCTAGAGTTGAGTGTCTAGTCCAAGGTAAGCCATTCGTTTTTGAAGTGGATTCAGGTGCTCCCTTTTCTCTAATGCCTTTAAATGAATTTAATAAAGTAAAAGAGTATTTTCCTCCTTTGGAGCAAACCTCAATTAAGCTAAATTCTTATACTAAGCATCCTATCGAAGTGATTGGTATGACTCAAGTTGAAGTGTCCTATGAAGCAAAGTCTCACTCATTACCTTTGATGGTTGTTGGACAAGGAAGTATTAATTTAGCAGGCCGTAACTGGATTTATCCATTGCAATTAATGAATGTTTTTAAAAATGCAAACCATCCTTATGCCATAAACAATCTGCTAACTTCTGAATTGTTGTTCCAGAACCTTTTAGAAAGATTTAAAGATCTATTTTCACCAGAATTAGGTCTTGTGAAAGATGTCAAGGTGAATTTAATTAAGAAAGTTTCTGCAACTCCAAAATTTTTTAAGGCACGTCCAATACCGTATGCTCTGGTAGACAAAGTTGACCAAGAAATAGTTCGGCTGGTTCAAGCAGGCATTCTTGAACCAGTGAAGACCGCTGAGTCTGCAGCGCCAATTGTGCCTGTGTTGAAGCGTGACGGCTGCATCAGGATATGCGGAGATTTCAAATTAACGACGAACAAGATGACTGAATTAGAGCAGTATCCACTTCCTAACATCGAAGACTTATTTGCCCAGCAGTCAGGCGGAGTCGTTTTCTCTAAATTGGACCTCCGTGATGCCTACTGCCAGTTACAACTGGATGAAGAGTCAAAAGATCTAGTCATCATTAACACACAGAAAGGACTGTTCCGGTATACCAGAATACCTTTCGGAGTAGCCTCTGCTCCAGCTGTGTTCCAGAGAGAAATTGATAAAATTCTGTATGGTCTGAAGGCTGCTTGCTATCTTGATGATGTTTTAGTGTTCGGAAAAGATGAAGCTGAACATTTACAGAACTTGACGGCTGTTCTAACGCGGTTACAGGAAGCTGGTATGAAACTCAACCCTGACAAATGCGAATTTTTGAAGACTTCAGTTGAATATCTTGGTCATAGGATTGATAGTAAAGGACTTCATCCGCTAGAGTCTAAAGTCGAAGCAGTTGTCAATACACCAGATCCGAAGAATAAGGATGAACTACGTTCCTTCATCGGATTGATTACTTACTATGCTAAGTTCCTGCCAAACATGGCCACTTTGTTAGTGCCATTATATGAGCTCTTAAAAGATAAAACCAAATGGAAATGGGATAAATTACAGAAAGAAGCTTTCTCTAAATTGAAAGAAACCTTACGAAATTCATCACTGCTGATACATTTTGACAATAAGAAGGAAGTTGTGTTGGCTTGTGTCGCCAGTCCCTATGGTCTTGGAGCTGTATTATCTCATGTAACCGAAGATGGTGATCGCCCAATAGCTTTTGCGTCACGTTCCTTAACTGACGCTGAAAAGAATTACAGCCATATAGAAAAGGAAGCTCTATCCCTGGTCTTTGGCGTAACAAAATTTCGTAAATACCTGTTAGGACGAACATTCACATTACTTACTGATCATCGTCCCTTAGTTAATCTCCTTTCTGCAGACAAGCCTGTTCCAGTTGTGGCTGCTGCGCGAATTCAACGTTGGGCTCTGACCCTTGCAGCATATTCATACACTATCAAATACAGAAAAGGTAGTTTGCATGCTAATGCCGATGCTTGCAGTCGGCTGCCCTTAAATACGAAGCATCCTGATCTGCCAGCTCCGACAGAGTCAGTGTTGTTGTTGACACAGTTAGACGACACTCCAGTGATGAGGCATCTGATTGCAACAGAAATTAACAAATGTCCTGATCTACGCAAGCTAAAATCTTACATCTTAAACGGCTTTCCGAAGAAAATTGAGCAAAATCTGCACCCTTTTCTAAGAGTAAAAGATGAATTATCTTTTGAAGGAGACATCATTTTCAGGGGCTCACGTGTATTTATTCCACCAAAATTTAGGAAATTCATACTAGATGAGTTTCATTCATCTCACCAAGGCATAACGGCTATAAAGGCCCATGCTCGTTCCAGTGTTTGGTGGCCAGGATTAGATAATGATCTTGAAGCAAGAGTGAAGGGTTGTGTTGTTTGCCAGCAAAATGCTTCAGCAACTCCAGCAAAGTACTCTTCTTGGCCTGTGCCAGAACAAGCATGGGAGCGGATCCACATTGACCATGCGGGTCCAGTGGAAGGCCGCATGTTGCTAGTAATCGTGGATGCCAAAACAAAGTGGTTAGAAGGGGCACAAGTCTCAAGTACAGCATCTTGTGTAACCATAATGGTGTTACGTAGCCTGTTTTCTCGTTTCGGCATTCCCAAAAGTCTGGTCAGCGACAATGGCCCTGGTTTCAACAGTGCAGAATTTGGTGAATTTTTAGCTAACAATGGCATTTCCGAGGTTAAAACACCACCATACCATCCACGTTCGAATGGTTTAGCTGAACGAGCGGTCCGTACAGTCAAATCAGCCCTGAAGAAAATGACTGGAGGGACTTTCGCAGAGAGGCTGTGTCGATTCCTTTTCAACTACCGCAATACACCATCGGCAGCGACGGGAATATCTCCAGCCATGGCAATGTTCGGTCGGCCTCTTCGAACACGGCTGGACCTAATTCGAGATCCTGTGACCCAGACATGTGAGATGAAAAAGACAGGGTCAAAGAAAATTTCAGAGGGCACTCCAGTTTGGGTGCGTGCATTTGGTCGTGGCCCACCATGGGTTGCTGGCAATATTTTACGTCCATTGGGAAAAGTTATGTGTGAGGTTTCAACCCCCATGGGAAACTGGACTCGGCACATCGACCAGTTAAGGCTCAGGCAGGAAGAGCTGACTAGTGAAATTCCTACTTCACTTAAGTTACCAGCTCCTGCTGCACCACAATCAGAATCTGCTGACTTGCAGACTGAGGTACCCACTTGTGCTCCCAAACCTCCTGTGCTCTCCTCAGAGGTAAGTTCTACAGGCAGAGTGAGCAAGTCGCCTGCAGAACCCCCAGTGCTATCACCACAAGTGCTCACTCGTGATGAAAATAGTACTCCATTGATTAGACGTTCAAAACGTGTAAGAGTAAAACCAGTACGTCTCCAGTTACAAACTGACAAACTGTTCGTTAGTTTTTGAACTGTTCTCTGTGAAATACTGTTACATCTAAAATTATAGACTGACAGACTGTTTGTTGGTTTTTGAACTGTTTTCCTTAAAAGACTTTTGTTTTGAACTGTCTATATGTAATGACATTTACATCTTGTACTTTCTTTAAGGAGGGAGGGAATGTTGTGTGTTTGTAATACCTTCCTCTCAATAGATGGCGCCTCTACTGAGCATTTGTTGCGATCGGAGATCGCAGTTGTGCGCCTGAAATTAAGCCTAGGACTTTAGTCTTAAAGTGTCAATCTCTACCAACAGAGATATCTCTGAAGACACAATTAACTCATATAATCAACGGTGGAATTCAAATGGTTCGACCAGGTCGGTAGAACTGTTACATAATTTTTTGTTGAGTTTGGACAACTGGTTGTTAAAATGGCCTTTTAATGCATAAATCACATTTTTACATTCCTTATGCTCTTCAAACATCCATCTGTGCAACAACATACTGCGACATGTTCTTGTTCCAGTTTCGCACAAAATTCCTATTAAATAAATGCATTGCTGCTCTGTAGAGTATCTTTAGAGGGGAGTAGTGACGAATGATCAGATTCAATGTTTTGTTTTGAATTTACTGAATCTAGCAATAGTTAACTTGCTTTTGAAAGAATATTAGAGAAGGTCGTTTACATTTTATAGAAATGATTTTCACAGTTAATTTCTATGCATAAAAATGCCATGTTCTTTACAACACTTTGATTCTATTGAATAGGCTAGACTCTTGATTATAGCCCCGACTCTAAATTTCCATGATAGCACAATTTAACATTATACAGTATATGTCTCTCACTTGGGAAACTTTCTGAAGTATTTTCAATGCCCATGCATGGCATATTTCTACCACTCGCTTTAACACAAATGTAGAAAAAGTCATGGGGGAGAGGGGGTGCTTCATGTGATTTTACATGTATTGTGTTCTACAAATGGAACACAATTTATTTCTGTTTGTGATTCTTTTTTTGCTTGTCTATCTCAATTGACAGGGAAGAGTAAATGAAGGCTTTGTCCATATGAAGATTGATTTTGTTTAATTATTAAAAGTACATATATATATATTAAGACAGACTTGAACACAATTAATACAATAATCCTACAGGAGTGAAAAATTAGCCGGGGCCAGGATACGAACCTGGGCCCACAGTGTACCATGCTGTTGCTTTACCACTAAGCTACTCGGCCGACATCCTAGCGTGGCAATTTATCACTAATGAACCATTTTGGGAAACGTCATCGGCCGGCAACCGCATGGCACATGATAATGGAAAATACAATGAATAATTTAATATATATTAAATTAAATCCCAATAATTTAATATATATTAAATTATTCATTGTATTTTCCATTACCATGTGCCATGCGGTTGCCGGCCGATGATGTTTCCCAACATGGTTTATTAGTGATAAATTGCCGCGCTAGGATGTCGGCCGAGTAGCTTAGTGGTAAAGCAGTAGCACGGTATGCCCCAGGTTCCTATCCTGGCCTCGGCTAGTTTTTCACTCCTGTTGGATGTATTAATTGTGTCCAGTCTGTCTTAATATATATATGTACTTTTAATAATTGAATAATTTCATTCAGATGTTAATTTGTGTGTCCTTTATTGATTTTGTTGATTTCTTTTTCATATAAAGGTAGATTTTTTCTCTCAAAAAACATTCTGAAATATTTTACTAATAAAAAGTGAATTTACTTTAGTTTTACTTTGTACTTCTTTTAACTTTAATTTGCCTTCATAATAAAATCCAGCAGTACTCAAGAACATTTTGGAAACCTCTGTTCAATCATGTGCATTTAATAATACATTAAATAATGACAATCTGCAGTCATAAGAGCCTAATATTAATAGAAATTTTTGCTATGACATGGATTATATTATATATTTGTGGCCTTCAAAGAAGGTTGGAAATTCCTGGGCTAGAATAACTATAAGTTAATAATGGGCTAGAATAATTATAATAACGACTCAAGAAATATTTATACAGAAAACATTGACATTATTTTGGACTTGGAATTTTTTTTCTTTCTTTCTTTTTTTTTTTTTTTGTGTGTGTGTGTTGCAATTTCAACAAATGTTTAAATTTTGAAAAGTTTTTTTTTTTTAATTTTGATGTTTCATAAATGCTTGATACAAGAAGCCAGTTTGCACTGCACTTTTGCCTCATTTACATGGATGTCAAGGATGAAGTAGAAAATGTTTTTAATGAAAAAATTATGAAACATTCTTCAAACATAACTTAATACATTGCAAAACTCTCCCAACAGTTTATATTGTTACTAAAACCCATAAAAAATTACAAAAGTATGACATTCATTTCAATGTTCAAATTGATGACACCCCCCCCCCCTTCTCCCTTGAGGAAAAAAGAATACAATTGTATTAATCAAAATCATTCATCAATTATAATAATAATCAACTTACTTTTTATTTTGTTTTCTTCCGTAATAAGCTTAAACACATTTCTAGTTTCTTGAACAACAATGCCTCTGAGTCCGACATAACTTGAACAGTGTGATGATGCTACCACAATCATACATCCGTGATAATCAGCACGAAATAATTTTTGATAAATATTGGATAAATCATCAGGAAGGTTTCTAATGAAAGAAAGAAAATAAAACTTTCACTTTTCAATGTTCAAACAGAGCTTCTAAGATTCACATAACATTTTTAGGTGCTTCTTTATTATAACGGCCAACATAATTATGATTATGACAAGATAATAGTAACCATTTGACCAAAATCATCACTAAGCTCATGAAGAAAAAAAGTATAATAGAGAAATAAAACATGACGTACATGACATACATACAAAATAATACCAGGGCACATTCTGAACATGTGTGAACCTCTACCAGTAAAAAAGAATAATAATTTTAGACATATATCTGCAGTTAAAGAGGGCAAAAATTACTATTCTTTTTTACTGGTGGAAGTTTGCACATGCTTAGAATATAGTGCTGATAATACCTAATACATACTACACATAATATGTATATATTTTGTATGTATTAATGCAAACATATGGCGAGATTTTACAACCTAACTTGACAATACATCCTGGTTCCTTGGCAATTCATTCTCAAGGGCTACTATAATAAGGAAGTATCCATTTCATTTAAATTCCATATTTATTTAATAAACAAAAGCCTAATTGCAGCCAGATTGTTGACAGAGATGCAGACAGCTCTTTTTTAATTAATGTCATGTCAGTATTTCTTATTTATAATTAAAACAAAATACTTTTTCATTTTTAAAGTTTACTAATTTTTACAAATTATTTGAATGATTTAATTAATTAATTAATCAAAATGCTACACTACTTTAGAAAATATGAATTTGTGTATAGAAGGATAGCAGATAATGGAAATTGAAATAATTTACTACACTACCTATCACATTATTAAATAGTAAATAATATATATATATTTGTATGTTGTATGGGATGAGAATTTTATGAGCTATAAAGTAGTAATCAATACAGTAGAGTGCCGATTATCGGAACTCTAATTAACCGAACTTTCAATTATCTGAACAACCTATTTCTCTCAAAAAAAAAAAAAAAAAAAAAACATTTAGCTGAACTTCTAGTTATCCGAATAGGCTATTATTTCTCCCAAATTTTTTTTAAAAACAAACTCCCAATTATCTATTGGCTTGGAATAAAATTTTAAATAAATAAAAAATTGATAGTGGATCAGAAAATGAGGAATGTAGAACAATAAAGGAGATGGGAAGAATTCTAAGCTATGAAGAAAATGAAATTAACGAGTGGTTGAATAGTGAAGTGCATGACCCTGAATATCAGATTTTAAATGATGACGAGATTGCGGATGAAATTCATGATGAAAAAGAAATTGAAGAAAATGAAAACGAATGCTCTGAAAATAACCCAGGTCCATCACATAACGAAGCCCTTGAATGTTTGGAAACAGTCACCATGACGGGGAGCCCCCCCCCCCCCCCCCCCCCCCAATATATGTGAAGTTGGGGAATTTGAGCTTAGAGTTGGGAAATTCTAGGTTTTTGAAACATTTTCTTTTTTAAAAGTAATAGTAAAAAAATTACGAAATTTGTATTGTTTTGGTGATTATTTTTAGTATTGCAACAGTAAACAAGTTAAGTTATCAAAAGAAATACAAAAAGAAATCAGCCACACTCAATCTTTGTATTTTGCAGTTCTACAAAAATATTGTACATCTACAAGACCTAAATTTCTCTACTCCTGTCCCTCAATATCTGACTAACCAGTTCCTTTATTTCCTCCAAAACTTTGTTCCTTTCTCAAAAATTTCACCTTACCTCCCCTTCTCTTCCTAAAAGAGAATCCAGCTATTTTAATCCAAAGGGATTGCATCTTCTTTTGAAAATTGGAGATCACTTGTAGCACAACAGAAAGGAATGTAGTAAACTACTTGAAACACAACTATGGGCAAGAAGATTTGATGAGTTTTCACAACTTTTTTGACTAATTTTGCGATTTTTGGACAATATTTTACTCATTCTTGTGATTTTTTTGCCGCAAAAATTAGTTAACCCTTCGCTGTCAATTAAAAAGCGTTATATGAGCAAATGCAGATATAAGAAGTCGTTAGTTTAGATAAATTTGTCACATTTTACTCTTATTTGTGTGCGGAAATATGTATCAGTCCTGTTCGTTTATATTCATATGTGTTTATAAAATTTTAAACCAAAAGTCCAGTGTTCTGTGTTTAAAGCTGTTCTAAAAAGTTACTATAAATCTCAACACGAAGAAACCCTTCATAATAGGAAAAGAGTTTTCATGCAAGATTTTGAAGCATCCAAAAATCCATTCGAGGATGAAAAAAGTAAAAAATGGACGATTTTAATTTGGAACAGAAATATGACCATGAAAGCAGTCCATCAACTGAAGAAAAAATCGACATGCACTGTAAAACTGACACGTTGCACTTGAATAAAATTTTGAAGTAATAAAGATTTCCTTACAGACAAGCTCACAAACAATTATGAATATTAGGATGTGACTGGAGAAGCTGAGTTCCGAAAGCACCGTAGGAAAACGGTTTCACCAAAGGCAATAAATAAAAATAATAGCACAGAAATGAACATTGATACACATAAGATTTACAATAAAGAATGATAAGAAATACAAGAAAATTTCGGGAATTTAGTATAGGCTTAAATGACAATGTTCCCTATATCAAGAGAATATTGCAGCAATGCATTCCATATTTAAATTACAACTGTGCAAGAAAGTTAATAATGTTTCCTCCTGAATATGAGAATCGGATGTACATGACTTGCAGAGTCAAATAGAAATAAACCTAATCCCAACTCACTTAACAAACTTTTTAATCATGCCATGAAATTCAAAGGCAATTTGGGTCACACCGTCAAATTATATACTCATACCTTAACATTCACAGCAGCTTATCTTTATGGCATTGCATCTAATGAAAGAATCTTTAGTCAAATAAAAATTTAAAAAATATATATTGCAAGCTACAATGAGGGATGACAGACTTGACAGCCTAATGCTTTTAAAATATGAAAGTGAAATAGGGAATTTTATTAAACTAAGCGATAATATTAACAGGTGGGCTTCTTTGAAGACCACAAGATTAATATTAATTGAAAACTAGTCGGATGTGCCAATCCCAAAATTTTCTTCTACTCCATACATGTTAATGCCTCAAAATTTGCAATCACAGTGCCAAAATTAAATGACAATTCTTTGCCTATAATAACAAACTCTCAAGGTATAGATTTGTTGAATTGTGCACATTTAAAAATGAGATATAAGCATAGCATTTTTCAAACAAATCATTGAATTTTGGCACCCAGCCTCTTAGATGTCTGCAACCAAAATTCCTTACTCAAAGTGCACAAAAGCGATAGCTTTGGACAGTATAGACCCAAGCCTAATAAGGATCTATTTATGTGGAAGTGCTACTTATATGGAATATGAAGTTTGACTAAATTCCGTGCATTAGTTTATGAGATACAGCTATCGCAAAATCATGAAAAATGTTGCATAGCAGCGCCACCTGCTATATGATATACTACATAAAAAGCTAATCTGCATCAATTTATGTCAAGGTTTAACAGAATATGACGTTTGATCAAATTCCATGCAACAGTTTTTGAGATATAATTATCGCTAAAATCATGTAAATCGTGAAAAATGCCGCATAGCAGTGCCACCTGTTGGACGATTTACACCAAAAACAAATCAGCACCAATTTTTATCAAGGTACAGTCAAACATCGTTAACACAAACTGTTTCTGATTGCCTCGTCCAGTTGCATGTAATGTAGTTAAGTTCCGATAACACAAACTACTTTTAATACGAACAAAAAAGGTTTCCCCTTGAGTGTTCGCGTAAACGAGGTTCGACTGTATAAGTGAATCTAAAGTTTTATTAAATTTCGTGCATTAGTTCTTGTGTTAGAGCGCCCACAAAATTTGTATCACATATAGACAGACAGATATTTTCTAAAACAGTCGAATCGCGGTCAGGACTTACTAAAACGTATAAATCAGTCTACAACCGGAAGTCAAATTTTTTCACGAATCCAATACTTTCTTCTTGTAAAGATAGAAGAAAGTAAAAAGTGTATTTATTTTTTTAGTAAACAAACCCATAATTAGAATTTTTATGTTTTCAGTTTCAGAATTTTTCTTTGGAAAGGAATTTTTTATGCAAAAGTATCATTATAATTATTACACACGTTGTGCATATCATTTTAGTCGAAAATTGGAGCAATTTGTTTCAAGTTGGGAAATTTTCGAATTCCCCCCCCTCCCCCCCCCCCGAAAAAATATCTGTGGCTACGCCCCTGTTGTTGATCCTATTCAACTAACGTATTTAAGAAGAATTAAAGGTATGGCAGCATTGAAAAAAATGTCTTTGTTGAAGCAAACAACAATCAAAAGTAAATTATTTGAAAACAACGTTTAAACACACAATAAAACAAGCAGATTTGACCATACGTATACGTTTCGTGAGTACTAGGACTCACATCCTCAGTGTAAAAACTTAAAAAAAAAAAAAAAAAACAATATCCCCCCCAACTGCATGTACGGTGAAAAAACCCAAATGTCAAAACATAATACCAAAAGACCATCAAGTTCTAACAGCCAATGAACTGGCTCATTGGCTGTTAGAACTTGATGGTCTTTTGGTATTATGTTTTGACATTTGGGTTTTTTCACCGTACATGCAGTTGGGGGGGATATTGTTTTTTTTTTTTGTTTTTTTTTAAGTTTTTACACTGAGGATGTGAGTCCTAGTACTCACGAAACGTATACGTATGGTCAAATCTGCTTGTTTTATTGTGTGTTTAAACGTTGTTTTCAAATAATTTATATTTTCACACAAGTTCTGTACTTATTATTAACAATCAAAAGCATTTTTGCTTAAATTATAATCTCAAGAGTTCAGAAAATGATAAAAAAAGAAAGAAAAATTTAATGATAAAAATGTTAAATAACAAACAAAACCAATTTTTAAACATGCCAGCACTAACTGGTGCTTCCAGTCCTAAGCTTAGACAATGTGTGAGGGTTTTAGTATAGTCAGAAACATCCCTTAAATTGCCAGTCCATTTATTCGAACTTTTGCTTATTTTGAACTAGGGTCGGTCCCGACTTGTTCGAATAATCAGCGCTCTACTGTATAGCTTTCTAACGAAAAAAAAAAAAAACATTTTTAAGGCAATAAGATTATTATTAAGAATCATTCAGAAATTACAATAAGCAAAACATGAGCTTTTCGAAAATGAAAAAGAAATTTTGTATTTACATTTCTTACGTCAGAAATCTCTGAGAATAATAATGTAATTTTGTGAAACCTTTATAAAATAAAAAACAGATTAAATATGCTTTTATTTATCCCACTCAAATAGATTGTGAACATTAGTATTTTTAAATATGCACACTATTAACACATACTTTAGAAATATTCAATTTCGACAACCTATACTGTTAGGAAAATGCTAATACTAATGTATACTCCAACCACAATAAATTAGTCAATGACTTTGAAAGCATTCACAATGCTGGGGAAAAGAAAATAGCTAATAGACACAAATGAGGAAGAAAACACATTTTTTAGAAAACTAAATTCCGCTAGTAGTTGTAATTGTCACCTTAATTAAATAAATTCAGCTAAAT